>CM055828.1:21841420-21856620 GCA_029582265.1 Zoroaster sp. YZ-2022 | reverse complement strand
ATATGTGACGACATATTACAACTGACACGTTGACAATCATTCACAAATGAAATTGAAATTGAAATTGAAAGGCATATTGGTCTGTTGATATATCGATTAAAGAATTCTCAAAATAGGTTTAAGGCGAATTTTGTTGTCTTTGTTCATAAGTGTTATATCTCCTATTGTATATCTTGATAACAATAGAGAAATAAGCTACTCATAAGTAGAGTTTCCGCGTTTAACAATGACAGAAATAAACTATTCATATAAGTAGTTTTCTGCGTTTACCAATGACAGTTTCCTTTAAAAACATTCAGACAACCAGAATCAACAATCAACAAATGCCCGAAAATGTACATGTCTCCATCGACTTGGACGACCCTCAATTCACTTCGCTGGAGACTGTGGCACATGGGATGTACCAACAGCCTTTGATAACTCCGGAAAAGTGGTAACTATTTTTCAACGCACGAGTCCGGTGAAAAGTTCCCAGTTGGAGATACCACAGTTATGTATACGGCAATGGACGGGGCTGGTAATGTCGCCAGCTGTTCATTCGACGTTAACGTTTTTGGTAAGTGCACTGGTTGGCCTCGTCAACTGTTTGTCGTTGGCATACTCATGTCAGTTTTCTGGAGCGGATCCAGGGTGGCAAAATGGATTGCAAACACAGTGGTGTAGCCAGGATTTTCAGAGTGTGGGAAAGGGACAAACATATTTTCGGGCAATTTTATACCGACAACTGTAACTACGTCGGTCAAGCATTTGGCTTAAATGCAGGTGGCGTGACCGGTGTATCTGGATCGGTGTATTGCAGTGCTTTTGAACCAAATGTACACATCAATTCAAAACAGGTGTCTTGTTTCATGCTCTGAATACTTCTTATTGTACCCAAACCCTTGCCATATAGTTCGACCACCATCAGATGATTTCTCATTGAGAGCACCATGGGGCGTGTTTGACATTGGTGTGGCCTGAGACAGGGAGGCGAAGACTACAAAATCAACGTTTGGAAGGCAAGTCCTCTTGTAAGATATACATGTGGTACACATGACGTGGTATCACATGGGTAAGATATACATGAAGTAAGTGAAATACATGTGGTATACATGTGCTATTAACCAAGGTGAACCCGATCCGCTGAATACAAAATGGACCTTAACAACACGGCCTATTTAAACCTATGCACGGTGTTCACCTTGAGCAGAGTCGACCGGGTCATGTTAACATGGGGTTTGTTTTGCGATAATGACTAGAAACATATTTTGGCTTTGGTCATTGGTTGACTGTTTTGGTTGTGTGCAAACTTGAACCGAGTTTGCTCGGTGACGCCAGTTTTCAGATGGCGGTTTGTAAAAATAACCGATAGTTTTATTTGTTATTTATATACATTTATTTTGAATTTTGCTCGTACAAGCTTGCGAGTAAATTCCATTTTGATAGTTGTTTTAATAAAAGTATATTTTGAGAATCGTTGACGTCTAAGAGGATTGTGTACATGTCACAATCTGCAAACAGGTTTCTGGTCATGTTCGCAAACTGCGCCCCTAAAGGACCATTAAATATAGGTTTTCTGGTCAATTTCGACAAATGAGCAGCCAATTTAACCACTGCGCCATTCTATTTCGCGCGAAATTTAATGTGCTGAAAATGTCATTCGATTTCGTTTATGACTAGGCAAAAGTATTGTTGCGTCATTCGATTTAACAAAATAACCATGCAATTTAACAATTCAACAAAAAAGCATTCAAATTCGCAGGAGCTTTGAGGCGTGTGTTTGGTCATTCAAATTCATTATTGGGCAGGGATTTCTGTCATTGTGCAATCAAAAACGCTCTGTTAAACTTTTGTTTCTTTAGAATGTTAAATGCATAAATACGGTTCACTTATTGGCACAGGAGTCACTTTGCCGATGTACTTCGAAGACGAGCTTTCGCTACAGTTTTATACGCATATTTCTAGAAATGGCAGCTCGTGGTCGCTACGCCAGAGTGTCCAAGGTAGATCGAGAAAGGTTGATTGAGGCCTTCGAGGGAAATGAGCAAGACTACCTTGAGCTTGCGGTCAATTTGAACATCAACAAGTCTACAGCAAGATCAATTGTTGCAACATATTTGAGGACTGGAAGGCGACAGACGCTGGCAAGAGGAGGAGCAACCCACAACAAGATGGATGACGAGATGAAACCATCTGCAAGGCATCCTTGACGCTAATCCCATCTTGACACTTCTGCAGATGAAGGCTAGTTTGAGTGAGCATCTGCCGGAGAAGCCTGGGTTTACTGCCACCATAGCCAGAGCCTTGGATGGGATGATGATTACACTGAAACTAGTGGAGGACGTTCCTGATGAGAAATTCCCAGAAGTACTTCATCAACGCGTCCAGTATGCTTAGTGGTTCCTGCAGCATGGTGTTCTGGCGCATCTAGGTCATTGACGAGACAGGTTATAACGATGCAGGACCTCGACGCTCCCAGGTGAAACTCCGCGAGGATCGCCACAGACGAGTCGTCGACAGACAACGAGGGAGGGTGCAATGTCACCTTCGCTTTGTTCCTGGTGAACTCGGCTTGGTGCACTACCGAATCGCATTCGAAACTGTGACGCAGAGAGATTCGAGGAGTTTCTTGCGGACACAGTTCAAGAGGTGCTGCAGTTTTCCCAGACGACGAGCCCTATGCCTAATATACGACAATGCGAGGGCCTCGCGTGCAGGCCCAACTCCCTGAAGGTACCAACCCAGTGATCCAGCTGGAAGCACCTTCCTCCCTACTCCCCATTCCTGAACAGCACGGAGATGGCATTTTTGCATTCAAGGCTGCGGTTAAACGCACCCTTGGGTTACCGGAGTGGCAACAACGCGCGTCGGAGACAGACAGGCTGCCCGGCAAGCAGGAATGAACATGCAGCGATGGAGGTGCGATCTCGCCTAACAATCAGCTCGATTCAGAGCGTTGATGCCATCACTGATATGAAGTGCATGCAGTGGTATAACCATACTGAAACATAAATGCCACGATACTGGCACGCCAACAGATTGATGGTTGAGGAAGAGCAACAAAATAATAATAAGAAACCAGGATAAAAAACCATAAAGAAACACCCAAACAATAACAAATGTTAATGTTTCACAAACACTTACAAACACAAAAGGCAAATTAGGTCTTGGTCAGTTAACTTAATAATTCCCCCACAAAAAAAAAAGAAAACAAAAAACACAAGAAAAGTATAAAAAGAAAGAAAAAACAGACAATAAAATTTATGCAATCTACGGGAAACATAAATGAATAAAGAAAAACAAAGGTTTTGGCTGAAGTGAAGATACAGAAACGGTTGTCTAGCTACAATTAATTTGTTTTCTGTTTGTTCGCATTTCTTTATCGTACTTATTTCAATTCTCATTTAGTGAAATTGATTGCCTCTTTACGAAAGTGAAACAAAATAAATCAACAAAAATCTACACTCGAACCAGCTTTGCTAAATTGAATGATGATTGTGCGTCACGAAAAAAATTGACAAATATGCTAAATTGAACACATTGCTAAAGGAATTCGAATACTCGAAGCGAAATTGAATACTTGAATTCTGAATTTGAAACACAGTAAAAACTGGAGAGGCAAAATCCTTTTAATTCGAACGCTTTGATTGGCTGCTCATTTGCCGAAATTGACCGAGAAAACCTACTAAGACGACTATAATTTAATACTTATTGTTATCAGAAGTTATATAAAAGATATATATGTTTATCTGTGTTTCGATGCAGGGTGGTAAGGATCCGCCATCATCAATGTAGTAACAGTATGGAGAAACAGCCGATAGAAGCAACACATACATCAAACATGAAATTTGCTCCGTCTGGATCCTGGTAACCTGTATACGGTGAAAGTTGACAGTGAATCAAGTGAACCAATCCAACGTCAATTGTGGACAGGTGAACAAAAAAGAAACCCATTTACATAATGTCCTTGTCATAAGGACAAACGCATCATCAGGTTATTGTAGGAAAACTCTGCGGCAATAGGACTTGTTGCAGTAACCTTTTACAACTTACGCTGCACAGGGTCGATGTCAACTTTACCTACCATGCACTCTGGGAGATTATGTGGCTGGTAGGTGGGGATAAGATATTAACAGATCCGCAACTAAGAGGATCCTGTGGGCAATTACCTAAAAGAAACTGAGCAAGTTATTACACTGTATGAAATATTGAGCCAAACACGGTTGAGTAACGCCCAACATATCAACAGAGTTACTACAATTGGTTTACCATTGCCCATTATTTGGATATTTTTGTCAAATCGTATGAACAGTTGTGGTAAATACTAATATTTTCTGGGGTAAATAACCTTTGTTAACCCCATGTTGCCTAACGTTTTGGTGTATATAAAAGCTTACTTGGGTTTTGAGAGTGTAACCCGTGGTACCAAACATCCATGGGGATTTTGCAATGTCGATATATATAATTTTCGAAAAAGCACAAAGCAATTTCTGATAGGGATCATTGGGTGATGAACCTTGCCATCAATATTACAATGAATACAAAATATCTAAGTACGTTTACACTATTTGCGTAACAACTGGCAACAAATAAGTTGAAACTTTCTCCTGATTCTTATTAAGGAAGATTCAACATTGGTATTCAAATCTTCTAGTTTTCAAGAAATATATTATAAAACTAATCTAATGGAAAAACTGTTGCATTTTCTTTCTTTTTAATGATTTGTGTTTTACAAAAATAACCCCCGAAAATATTTAGATTGAGTTTTCAGAGTAATGGTACTACCCCCATCCGCTTTTAAGGATAGTAATGGGATAAAAGAAAAATTCGCTGTGGGGCATATTTGTGTGATTGATTGATTGATTGATTGATTAAGATTGATGTTTATTTTTGCCCTTTCCACATGACCACGCACCTACAAGTTGTAAACCTAATGTTTTGGTATTAGCATGTCTTTCCGAGTAAGCTTTAACAAAAATAAGCATTTCTTTGTTTTGCTCTGCTCTATGTTTCCCCAGTGCCGATCAAAGTAGAAGATTTGAATATGCAATACCAGGTTCTCTCTTGCATTCATCTGTAGGGGTGTCATAGCATTAAGGCACACATAATGCCGAGCAGTGGTACATGGAGTACAATGGCAGGAGATCGGAATACGTTGCCAAGACGATAAATACAGTAATGATGAGACAGCCTCTATCCAGGCAATAATACCGTAGTGACGGTATCAGCTGTAGTTGGGTCAGGCAAATGCGTCTCACAGGACCGTCCACGCACGTTACCTATAATAACAGGTAATTAAAAGAAATGAAGACGCGCGGTAAGTGCCCAGGAAAAACAAACAAAACTGAAGTATAATTCATCGCTTTAAGTTGGTGATGGTACCAATCATCGCGAAATTGTTTCGTCTGGTGATGTAATTTTTTTGAGAAATGACATGGGATGAACCTTTTACAGGGTGGTTTTAGTACATTACTGGTATATCTTCATCCTTATAGAGTTTCTATGGATTGCATTGACTCAGACATTTTACAAGTGGTATGGTCACTTTAGATAATAATGATGACATCAGCAGATAGAGGAGGTACTGGTGCGCCACAATATCTTGACAATTTGAAGTTAAAGACTACAAAAACTTATCCTTCATTGAATTAAAATTAGTCTGTATTGTGAATCATTTCGGTTATTATGTAACCACCTAAAGAAAAAACCAAATCAGTATACAGGAACTTTTTCAAAATAACACAAATCGTAAAATTGAAGAATTTGGTTGAAAATTATTGAATGAAGCACAGGTTTGAAAGATTAAGGCTATCATTTTTTTTAGAATTGGTAAGATTTGTAGCTTTGTGTGGTGAAAATAGTGTATTTAAAGACTGTTTGCGGTATTTTCTTTCTTCTGAAGACGATCAGAGCATACTGATCTAAACACTTGTAACCACCAGTTCATTTTCAGAATTTTCGCATAGTGTCACTGCAAACAGTCTTCCACATTTGAAATTGTAAACAAATAAGAAAGGTTGCACCAGTAGTTGTTGAAGTGCTCATGTGTTCTCTTATAAACCTAATTTATTGTAACTCATAATTGCATCATTCAATGTTGCCTAAGAACCGTTTGGACGCATACAAAATATGCAAATAAATACACAAATGTAACATTAACCATTGCAAATGAGGTGGAAGTCGCAAATGCCGGTATTGAAAAATCATTTTTTTTGTTTTCGAAAGAAATAAGTGAAAAACATATTAATAAATCTGCAACTAAAAATCACCGAAACAAAATCGGAAAATGTTCAAAATCCTGATTTTCTTTACCATATTGAATCAAGAATATGTTTCAAAATTACTCAGCAAAGGATAGTTTTGTCCCTTTGGCCCTAGAATGAGTGCTGAGTCCTTGCTCTATATTTTAGCCACGGGCAGATTAAAACACTAGTTTGCTATGGAGAAAATGATATAAATAAAACCAGAAATCAAAACTGAACCCAAACGTGCGATATTTTATTTTTTGGTTTTCTGACGGTGCAGGCCGAGGTATTGTTTTGTATGGTATAACTTCTAGCATTTTAACGTATGAACATAATTTTTGTATCAAATGGATGAGGAGAATATGCTCTTTCAGGACCACATAACAACTCAATTTGTTATGCCTTAAGACTCATTTCGTGGGATCCGGTTACCAAATATCAAACAAATATGATTTGTTTTATTCCAGTCCAACTGAGAGATTCTGAACTCATCGTCTACTTCTACCGAATCAACCATAGCATTAGCTTGGCGGTACAGTGATAATGTGATGGTACTGGAGTACACGTGCTGTTATCAGTAGTAGTAGCACTGTGGTGGTTAACTATATAAAGTCGGTCCTAATGATCCACTGAACCAGACTCCGGACGGGATACCCAGACAGGAATTGGAGTTCAGGGTCTGGCTCAATGCCGAAGTACTCTATTCAGTTGTTCAATAACCCGATAGCAATCAATAACCTGATTACAGCAAACCAGTAAGTTGCATACATTCGAACTGGTTGTAAAAGTTATAAAAAGACAATTAAGCCGTATTTTATACGACGACTGGTCTCAATAGTTTGTCCATAGCCTTTGCCAGAGCCACTGAAAGCGGTGCATTTAATGACATTTTACCAAACGTGTATACTATTATTGGTTTACATACATTATTTAAAAACCTGTTTCAGGGCCAGGGGAGGGTCACCAATATTCGGTAACAGAAGTGATGGTTTCAGTTCCATCACACTGGAGACAGGATCCGCCGATAGAGGGCATCGTACATTCTTATGAAGTGTATATATCCCCTTGGGATAGTTCGGAGGCAATCAATAATTATAATATGAGTACAAGGTATGAGAGTGTGTGGAGAGAAAAAAACCACAATGAGATAAATACAGAGGTCCATTTGTCTAATAAAACCAGAAAAACTAGTTCCACTCTGGCATATGTTGCAAACCCGGTTTCAAGCAGCCTCATTATAGGCAGCAATATTATTGAATTATGTTTGTAGGGTCTTAAGTGTTGAATTGGAGTAATGTCCTTGCTTATATAATCTTTATAGTTGTTCTGCGAGGCTCGTTAGAGTGGCTGGTCAGTGAAATGTGGGCACATGAAGTGTTGTGCAGGTGTTACTTTGCTCATGTTCTCCATATTCTTTACTACGGTTAGTAAAGTTTCTTAATCTCCTTCAGCTGAAGTTTATTCTTCTCATTTTTCACTCTACATGTCAAAGTTATTTCAGTTTTCTGGGGTTTTAACATAAGGTTTGCATGCACTGTTCTGAAGTACACACCGACAACAATAATATAATGAGTTTAGAGAGAAAAGAAATGCTTGAATAGGTAAAACTTTGGCAGCTTTACATGGTGAGGATGATAAGTAAGACTAATTGCGGTGACACCATGTGGAATCTCAGATGAGTAGTAATTGGTTCTGAAAAGAACTGGAGGTACAACTCGACGTTTCGATCAGTGTAGCAGATGGACTGGTTTAACGGCCGGAACATTCTGAGAAATGAGAAGAATTTCATTGATCTTTAATTATTAAACAATTTAAAAAAAACTTTGTATTGACTGCAAAACAAAGCAAAAATTATAAATATAGAAGAAAAACAAATAAAAAACGTGGTCCTTACAATACTTCGCCCAACCGTTTTTCTGCGGGTGGGGGTGGCACTGGGTTTCGTTTTATCGTCATATTGCCTAGCCCCAACCACATTAAGAACTTCCGTCCTATGACTATGCATCGTGGCTTCATGGAGTTTTCACCCTCCTCACATACGTTCAACGATCTTGCTATATAACACAGAGTACTTCTTCAAAAGTGTTTCTATCTACGATGGTATGAAGAAGTGTTCCCCCAGACACTGACAGTCACCATGGGGTGACCGAAGCCTCAACTCCATCCCTCATGTGCGAGTCACTTGTATTCTCGTTGTTGTGATGGTGTTTGTTGTTGGTGTATAGTGCCCTGGTGCGTGGTGCTGGTGTCGTAAACTTAAGTTCGCATGCGGTAGGCTTAACTATGCCAGGGGGCGGGGCACGTGCCTTTATTAAAGATCTGTGCCCCATTCAGGGTGAAGAAATGAGTCCCTGCTTTAGGGCTGCATGATTACAAAATGTTTCAAGTAGTGACTGACGTGCCCCCCTAGAAAAGTGGTACACCCCTAGTGCCCCCCTGAAAATTGAACCCTAGTTACACCACCACTAACATGGTGGTTGCAAATATCTCAGGCGAGTTGCTGACCCCAACCAAAATTGTTTTAAAATTGTGATATCAATGTAGTGGTTGGTCTAGCATAAGCATTTTGTATAGCAGCCAAAAGCTTTGTGAAATTGTCCCTTGTTGGCACTTTAGCATTGAGTTAACCATCAGCTGGTACAACATTGAGTGCACTACATCAATGGATGCGTCACCAGATACCTCACGCTCCATTACTTCTATTCCTTCGGTATATCATGTGCCAATTTCATTTTAAGGTCATTTTATAAGTATACACAACTGCAAATGCTTCCTGCTGCATTTCCTTTGTAAATTTTGGAACCACCTTGCTGGACTGGTAATTGAATATGAATTGGTTTTCACTGCTGAAAAACAGAGTTTTCTGCAGGCACAGATAAATATTTACAGGGAAACTCTTAAACCTTCTTAACACTTGAATTGAGCTAATGATCGTACGTGAACTGTGCTTAATTCTTTACTGTAACAGCCCTATACGCCAGTAGAGTGTATTGCGCCCTCATGAAGCAGCTAGTAGCCGCAGCGGATTAGAAATCATTACCTTTATCTTGTTTTCTTTGTAGCCATTAAAAGTATAGGTAATTGTAATTGGGTCTGCCCTCGGTGCACTAGATCTGCAGCCGCGCAGCTCGTTGCAAGTGTGTCATCTGCATCAGAGTATCGAAGGCTGAGGTAGTTTGTCTTTTATCACAAATCACAACATCCATATATTAGGATATATATATATGATCCCACTACTGCCGTTACCCAGGTTGTTTGCATCTGACCGGGCTTGATCCTATTTCTCGGCAGATATGGTTTGGCCTCTGACCTAATACATGGGGCAATAGATAATTGACATAAGTGGACCGCCCGCAACACCAGGGCTGGTTGGCTCTATGGTGGTGCATTTGAACCTCTCGCTCATGCCGCCTACAGAGCCACCGCTGCCATTGTCCACCATAGCCATTTTAAGCGTCCGGTAGTTCCCAAGTTAATGACCGCAGGGTAACGGCAGGGGAACTCCACAACACTGGACCAACAAGTTGAACAGGGTAACCGGCATTTTTCCAAGATAACCCCTCCGGTAAGTTTCAACAGGTGTAATTTTAATGTTACTCTGCAAATGGAGACACTTCTGTCTTTAAGAAGAAGCGATTGTTCATGTAGAGATTTGCTTCGTTGGAAGCGAATCGTATACTAGTTCGTATGAAATGGAGGTGTATGCTTTCTCATTCCTTAAATATTAGCATCGCCTGTGTTTTTCGTTATTATACCAACTTCAATGTATGCTCGCCGAACATCGATAGGGAACATCTGTTTGGGAATGTTTACTGTAAAACCATAATTCTCATGATAACTTTGAGAAACGATGCAAAATTCCAAAGCATTTATTTATCCTTTAGTGTTAAATAGAATCTTCCGGAAATAGTACATTGAAGAAATTGTGACCGGCGATACATCTTTAATTAGCTGACAGCAGGTGACGGTGTAACACTGCGTCATTTTACATGGTGTGTCTTATTTGTTCCATTTTTTTTTACCTAAGGATCAGTTGAGATGCAGATGACTATGAGCAGTGATTGCGAGGTTGCTGGAGCCCCAGGGAGAAGGTGAGAGGGAAGCGATTACTCGTCCGGTTATTACCAGAACTCGCTTTCGGTAATCGATGCTCTCTCCAAGCCTAAAAAGGACCGGATGTGAAGGAAAAGCCCAAAATTGCTATGAACCCATTCTTAGGTAAGGCGATGTTGGTGTGTGTAAAACATTGTAATAGTGCAAAAACAAGACAATTGCTTAACAAATTCAAAGAGAGAAAATACATACAAAAGGCCCCTCATTAGCATAATTGTCTCTCATGTTGTATAATAGTATTCGTTTTACATTTCAACTACTTATTATGGTGGGTGCAATTTAGGCCATGGGTGAACCAGTTTGACAGTTAGGCCCTGGGTAGGGGCAGACGAACCAGTCGGACAGTTAGGCCACGGGTAGGAACGGACAGACCAGTCAGACAGTTAGGCTCTGGACACGAGCAGACGAACCAATTCGGCAGATTAGGCCCTGGACTGAGCAGACAGACCAGTTGGACAGTTGCCCCTTGGGTACGAGCAGATGAACCAGTTCGACAGTTAGGTTCAGGTAGGAGCAGATGAGACCAGATTCAAACAGTTAGGCCCTGGGTAGGGAGCGAACAGACCAGTTCGACCGTTAAACCTAAATTTGAGCAGACAGGCCCAGTTCGACTGAATTAGGCCCCTAAATTTGAAACAGACAGATAGTTTCGACAGTTTCAGGCCCTATGTACGAGCAGACAAGCCAGTTCCGACAATATCTTGAAATCGTGACAAAAACATATACATCCTCGAGATAATGTTTACATTAAAGTGATTAAAACAAGTGCATTACGCCACTTACAATGTATATTCTTTCGGTGAATGTTATAAATTTGGAAATCAAGATATATTTAAAGTAACTTTTATTCGTTATGTAAAAAATGTAATATGAAATGTTTCTTGCTCTGACTTACCAGAAAATAGTCGTTGTGCTGTCAACGGTTAACTGGACGTTATGCGGAAATGTATGTAGGAAACCCGCTGGCGTCTTTGCGGTCATAGGAAGCTTTGTAGATAGTTAAGTAGGAACTACGTGCAACCTTTGGTAATACCTTTATTAGAAAATAAGCCATTATTCAAAAGCTTGCTTGATATGAAGTTGGTAAAAATTTGCCTATCACTACTAGAATGTTATGCTGTCTGAAGAGGTGTCATTTCAGAGTAAACAGCTGAAAAAATATGCACATTTACGGTTGCCAACGCTCAATGTGTTTTTGTACAAACTGTGCATGCTCATCACATTTGTTGTAATGATTTGAACTCCGTACTGAGCAGAAACTTTCACAGGTTAAGTTGTTTCAATGTGTATCTTGATTCAAAGAAAATAAGCATGAACCTATGCATAGATGCGGTTTTCATAGCATTATAATCCATGTACCTTCCTATATAAACATGTAACAAGTTATTCAGATTAGGAAAGTTTTCAGGCATGTAATAAATCTCTAAAGTAGAGGTGTTTATTCTGAGAAGAGCCAGTTTTGTTCTCAACGTTTCGTGGTATGCTCTGGCTGTCGTCAGGAGAATGACGACGAAGTTATTCAGACTTTGGTACCGCCTGATTGAGCTGTTTCTATTACACATTACCTTTGTTATTTGTAATCATGTAAGCATTTTTATGTAAAATTTCATTTATGTTTCTTGTTACTGACGATTAATTTTCAAAGACTAATGCACGATAATCATGTATATATACAAGTGACAGATCCTCAGGCCATGAAGAACTTATGGCAGGGAGGGGTAGAGTGTGAAACTTCGATTCCGAAAAAAGGCGTTTGCTATATTATATTTGTGGCTTATTTAAGTTGCTCCACAGCCGCAGAAAGTATTCACAGTTGATAAGGTTATACAAAACGCTTCTTTAGGGGCATTGCAAATCGAACTCTCTTTTCCATCGATGGGGGTTGGGGGTTGGAAAGATTGTTCATGTCCACTCAAACTCCATTTATTTAGAAAAAGTGCAAAGGAGTATCATAGACAAACTACATTGTTGGAATAATGGAATTAGATGTTCAAAACCATCTAATTTAAGAAGGTAATAATGAGCTTTATCAGTTCTTACTGTCAGCATCAGGTGTTTTTTTTGGGTCCATTTTATCGGCTAGGGCATAATTCGCTTGATCTCCGTTATATAACTGAACGTTGACACTGTAATATCACCTAAATCTTTTTATTTACCAAATTAGCCTATAACATAATTAATAATGGCCACAAATTAGGAATAAATGTATAAATATTCATATAGGCCTATTGTATAATTATTATCTGACATCATGCGTGCATGAAACATGAAATGTGTTTTGCCCAAATTATCTGTTCCTTTTCAGGACAAAATATTAACCAATATAGTTCTTGTCAAAACCAAAATATCCCGGCTGTAATTTGCTTTATGCTGATTTGGGATAATATTTTAAAGTCTTCCAGAACTGTCATCAAATGTCAAGTTGCATGTACCGTTGTACCTGTTTCTTGGTAATCATATTTGCAACATTTTTCAAAGCTATATACCTGCGCTATGTTGCTGGTATAGTTGTTCTAATATAGGTTGTGTGTATGTACTTTTGTATACGTCTAGCTAAATATGATATCCTACTAATGACGTTCATGATATTTGACATCTTTGCATCTTTATTTACATTTACATGTTTATTTTTGATATATTTACATGTTCACAAGTTTAAAAGGTGACGCTGTTTATGATAGTGATATTTGAAATGTTATCTTGCTAGATCAATTATGCACATCTATCTATCCACGATGACATCACTTCTGGTGCCACTTTTGTTTAAATTCTATTGTTTCAAAGCATCTGTTAATGAAAAGGTGCATATTTGTGGTGTTAAAGCAGGATTAAATGCAACGCAAGGTTGGTTTGTGCTATAAGTATAATTCATAAATGCCCAAGCCCGTTAAAACAATTTGAAACATGATCACGTGCGGTCGTCTGAATGGTTTGGTAGCATATATACACTCACTGGCCAAAAGTATTGCAACATGCTCAAAACTGAGCACTTTACAGTAACAGTTGAGATGATCATTTAATCTGATTTCATCGATCGTGTATTACATAATTTCCGAGCAAGAACAGTAAAAAAGAACATTGACTTCAAAACAGGCACTTTCAAGAAGTCTTAAGTAGTGTAAATAAAATAAAATAAATTATTGTAACACAGTTCTCAAAACTGAACGTTGCAATACTTCGCCAGTGAGTATATATATATATATATATTTAAAAAAAAAAAAAATTGGGGGTTTATTATCAACAATTCAAAATCAATCATTTAAACATCTTAACGCTGGGATAATAATTTTGTACATATCACAACAGTACAGGAAATTAATACTTATTGGTCTTGGCAAAGTACAGAGAAGAAATCCCATTTACGATAAGATTTCGCCATATTATCATTACAACTATACAACAATTTTTCTATGGAGTAGTAATTCTTAAGATCTTTTTTGAGAATTGAAAGAGATGGTATTTCATTGGTCATTTCCTCTCATAAATATGGTCGCATATTTTTGCCCGCTTGTAGCTATCAAACTCGACTCCAGCACATGCGCGCAGTGAACAAGTGTAGTGGACCGGGGACGGCGCGCAGTGTGTGCTGAATTTTTTGGCAGAAATCGGTACGGATGGGGTACCGTGGTAGTGTGCACTACGACAACAGCCCTGGTCAAGGCGTATAACCGTTGGTAAAAACCGGCTGCCCATCATTATCGGCGATAACCAACCAGTATGGATGTGGGGATGCGCCAAAAGAATATGAGCCGCGCGGAAATGAACCAGTGAGTGTAGAAGTTTGTATCACGTGACACTCGGCCAAGTTGAAATATCACTCGTTCTTTGGATTTGTCGATTCATTCTCAGGCTCCTTTTCAATACAATAATGGCACTGGATGTTGAAATTTTAAAACGAAATCATTGAAAGCATATATGAATGGGAATAAATGTTTCGACACTCGGGTCGTGGCCATGGGCGACCCTCGATCATTATCCTGCTATAAAGACCTGTGCCGATATTCATAAAGCTGCCTAACTTAGCAGCCAACTAGGCCTTAGCAGCCTGCTAATCCAGTAGTTTCCTCTCGCGGTTACCAACTAATTTTGTATTCATAAACCTGTAAGAATGTTGCTAGCTAGTTGCCAGCTAGATATTTCTAGCAGGCAGCTAGGACGTTAGAGCAGTTCGCGAAACCACAAAATCGGAGAATGGCAATTTGCATTTTTAATAGGGTATGGTGTTGTTCTCTGCGCATTGCGCGGTTTAGTTTGCAGCTCGAAGTATAGGCCTACGTCTCGCCATGTTCGCTGCTCGATGTGCAACCCACAAATGATTTAGTTGCCAACTAGTGACTTAGAGACACCCAGATCAACTCTAGAGTTAGCAGCCAACAGCAACCACCTAAGCTTAGCAAAGTTTTATGAATATCATTTAGCTTCCAACTAGGCTAGCTGTCAACTAGGGGCCACTTTAGTTGCCAACTAGGCTTAACAAGCTTTATGAATATCGGCCCAGTTAGTAATGATAATTGCTTTCCTGGTCGTGTTTTCTTGTGTGTAACAGTCTGTAAAATTTATGAGGTAACAACTTGGACATAATCTGGAGATTTGTTTCTTTACTTCTATGACATAAAACAGTGATATTCACAAATCAACGCCGTCATATGCCAGTTATTAGTATAATTATTCTTCAAAAGATTAAAAAGCAACGCCCTCATATGCCAGTTATGTATAATTATTCTTCAAAAGATTAAAAGCAACGCCCTCATATGATTATTAGTATAATTATTCTTCAAAAGATTAAAAGCAACGCCCTCATATCCAGTTATTGTTTAAATTTTTCAAACCAAAAGGCCCAAAAAAGCTCCAGTTTTTCCTGGT
>CM055828.1:21823950-21840920 GCA_029582265.1 Zoroaster sp. YZ-2022 | reverse complement strand
TTGAAAGATTTCTGGTTATGCACCCATCGACCTCTTGATATTTCGGCCAGTGACTATACTCTCTATCTCTACCAAGTTTAGTATTGACCAAGGCGCGTCGGAACGGTTTGGTCGCATATTTCAGTCAATTCAGTCAACTTTTATACACAAATCAAAAAACTTATTGAAATAATTACCCATTTTTTTATATTTTTTTTAGAAATTGCTTCTTTTGTTTCTTTCCACATAATTATTCCTTGGATTATTGTGATTTTCAGTAATTAAATTTTAAAAATGGTTACAATTACCATGAAACCAATCATCTTGGTTGAAATATTTGTGTGCTTTGGAACGAAATTTGTCTCGCTTTCTGCTTATAATTCAAGCATTTGTTTTGTTACGCATACAAGGAGCTATGTGTTGAAATGGTGCATGTTATTTTTTATCACACACTGTATACTGGTTTCCTAAATATGATATGCTTCGTCTATGTCTTCATACTCTTCAATCTTATACTAAGGCACATTTTGAATATTAGTAATGCTAGGTTCCCACTGTCGTGCGATCCGATACGAACGCCACGATTGGCCATTCGTAGCTGATCGTGGAATTTTTGTTACCTTTTCTGAAATTTCACGTTTGGATGCGAGTTGATGCGAGTCGATACGTTCTGGTACGATTTGGTGCGCTTGGATGCGATATAGGCACGATTGGTCAATTTCAGATGACACGATCTGTCACGATTCGGTCTCCCGTTCAGATACGATCAGATACGTTCTGATAGGATTGTCAACCTACTGAGTCCACGATTGTGTCCCGAACTGACACGATCATCACGATCAGGGTCCCTCGATTTTGGACGATCTGATACGTGCAGATACGTTCGGATACGTTCCGATACGATCATCACGAACCGATGCGTTCTTTTTTGCGATCGGATACGAGATTGTGGTGGCGATGTCTTTCACGATCGGGATGGAGAGTGATCACGATTTGAGCCACGATTGAACCCTTCGACGGGTACATATACAGCCCGACTGGACCATGGACTTCATTGTTTCTTGAACTTCTACAGAGTGAAGACTACAAACCCACAATAATTGATGATGGCAGGAGCCGAGGATGATGACAACGTGGTGTTTGTATTGTCCAAGGTTGATCCTGATCACCACGATTTCGAAGCACTATTAGATGCGATCTGTCGCGCTTTGCTTACGATCCAATACGATCTCATGCGATGATCACGCCGATTGTATTAATTGATCAGTTTGATCGTAGAAAATTTTTGAACCGTCCAAACATGTTCTACGATCAACACGATTGCCACGACAGACCTCAAGATCTGATAAGATCTGATAGGATCACCACGATTACTCCACGATTAAGACCACGATTTCAATCGTGGCGCGAATCGTGATAGTGGGAACGGGGCATAAGAAACAACTGCTCATTACATTCGTTTAAATTCCTAATTTTAGAGACCCTATATTAGGTGGAACTTTAGTATGGATATTACTATTTTATTACAACCATAGAATGGTCACTGAGACCAAGTGGTAAAAAAATCAGAAACATTTGAGACCTCACTGTTTCCACAAAACCAGTACTTTAGCATTTCAACTTGTTTGTTAAACGCCTAGAAGCATATATACATAGATTGGGCGACATTAATATAATTATTTTCCCGGCCAATTTCAACAAAAAATCATTCAGTTTCATCAACACGCTTTCAAATTCACGCGATTTTGATAATTCAATCCAACTAGGGTTTCTCTTTCGATATTATTGCATTCAATTTCGTTTTCGTGCACACATGATTTCTTTCTTTTCATTCTATTTCGTTTATAGGCATTCAAAACTACAAGATCACCATTCTTATGTTGAATATCTACCACATTTTCGCAATAGGTGCAATCAAATTCATCAGAGTCATCGAAGCGCACCAGCCTGTTGCTGCTGGCTTTGACGAAATTGAATGAACTTAGCGACCATTTGAAATTGAATGATCTTATTTGTCGAGTGAATGCTCAAGTGTTGAAATTGAACGATCTTATTTGTCGAGTGAATGCTCAGGTGTTGAAATTGAATGACTCTTTTTAACTGTTGAATGCTGATGTAGCTGAGCATTTATTTTCAAACGAAATTGAATGAGCCGGGTAGCAAATTGAATGATTTTTTTCCCGAAATTGGCCGGGAAAACCTATATTATATTAGTATTCATTATCATGCACATTATAAATAAACTCTAACCATCATAAATTCACAAGACATTGCATGAAGATGTCGATCGTTTCTCACGTGTTGATTCCATTTTCATTTCGTTGTTTTCGTGCTGTAGCGCATGCTGCTTTAGCTCTTCAAACTTGGTGCAGATTCCCCTAAAATTCAGCACTTTGGGGTTACCCTTTAATACCATACCTTCCACCTCAGCATTAATGAAGATCATAAGCTGTCTCAGGTTCAGACCTTGCTCCATCTTAGCAATGGCTGCCTTGACGATGGCCTCTAGAATAGCAACCTCATCCACTCGCTGTATTAAAGTATTTATTAAAAATAAATACAAGCTGGATGATTGCATGTACATTGGTATAAGCATTGGGTTGGGGTTTGAGGTGGGGCGTCCAAGTCCAAGTCCTCACTCAATGTCTAGTCTGGCAATGAAGGAATGAAGCTCGAGTAAGAGTTGCCTCCGAGTGTCGAGTCCAAGTCCGAGTCCCAAGGGTCGAGTCCGAGTTATACAAGTCTAGTTAGTGGCACTGTGGCCGAGGTGGGATGGTAGGATATAGGCCTATACTTGTGCAGCCATTCAACCAAGGAATCGATACCAAACTGGAATGCAAAAAGTCATCCGTGATTTGCTCTGTGTGCACTGTGGAAATCATAGGGGGTTAGGCCTATGCTTTTAAGAGAATCCAACAATAGTATGCCGTATGTCCAGCAATGGGGATTTGTTATGGCGTAAACCGAGGAATTAAAACAAAACTAATAATGGGTCCTCAGTTGGCAGTTATTATTAACCCTTGGTTGAAACGTTTACAAAGGGAACAAAAGAAGGAACAATAGAAGGTCCTCGGTTTACACCATAAACAGACGTGGGTGTGCGTTTGTATTCACATTCAAACCGAGGACTTATAACAATAGCTGATAACAATAGCAGGTATACGTTTGCAGTTGAGGTTGTGTATGGGCATTCAAACTGGGGACCTGTAACAAAAGGGACAAAAGGTACCTGACTGCTATCACAATAGCAAACAATAGGGTCCTCGTTTGCCAAGACAAAGAAATGGGACAAAGGAAGTCCCCGATTGCGGACAAAAACCGTCCACTGGGAAATACATGCAGTACACCCATTTGAACCCTATATCTGCCCCTTAGTGTGGCCCTACATACAGTATAAATGACCCAGTGTGATATGAGTTTATACCTGATGTCCAGTGTTGAGGAGAGATGTAGCTACCTTCAATTCATTACTGTTATATATATCCGCGAGGCACTCAAAGACATGGGGGCGATGCCGTCTGTCGCCAAACACTTGTCATCACTGTTTCAAGATAATCAGCCCATAAATGATTCATTGAGATTGTACAATTATTATGTATTAATTGTGATTTTTCCTAATTGATGCAGGAAAGTAGTCAAAACTGTAAGGCAACTACGGTTCTACATCGACTCTGGAACCTGAAGTGCAGCGTCTTCTGTGCAGCTGAAGTTCAGGGTTAGTCATTACAGTATTGGCAAGCCAGGGTTTTACTAATGTTTTTAGACAAATTGTCTCTGGAATAACGAATGGAGCAACCGGATTTATCATGATGAGTTCTTGCTCGATCTTTGGGTTCTCGCACAAGACATGGGAGGTATTGGGATGGTAAGTTAGTGAAATTGATAAATTTGGTGAGCAAATCGAAAGTGAATAAATCACTTCGATGTAAATGAGTAATATGATCGGAGTATCGATTAATTTCCTAAGATATATTTGAAAAATTACGAACGAGGTGTGATTCCAATTGATTCCAGATTCTTAATGTAATATATGTATTTAAATGGTAAGATTATAGTTATTAAGCAGGTCGGGTTAGCCTATTAAGGGAGAGAACAAATTTTGACTCGTTTTAGTTTAAGTGTGTAACCAACTGACCTCAAGACTCGGTCATTTACTTACGTAACGTAAATTATTTTAATTTATTCTTTGGTATCACACCTATAGCAAGGTTTCTGGGATGTTACGAATGTAAAACACTTAGTTAATGACTAATATTCCCTTTTTTCCCCTACTTTTGGTAACGTAACTTCTCGGGCTTTGTTGGCCAACAGGTGCCAATTATTTGAATACAACTGAGCGAAATAGGTGAAATGCATGTGGCCAGTTAAGCGTGAGGGCGTGTTTTTTCGCTAAGATTGCATGAGCCTTTCCTGAACTTGCCGTCACGGAGAGAGGTTGCTTATGGGGAGCATGCTTTCGTTCTCTTAGTTTCTTGAATTCAGCCCATTTCTTCTTTTACATCCTTTACTTTATTGGTGTTCGTAAAAATAATTTTACTAGAATCGACAAGCTATTGCTGACAAGCTATTGCGTTTGAATGGCAACAGTGGCGTGCAGAAACTTACTCGGTGAGTGAGTTATGTAACAACAGTTGACATTATCATGATTAGGGATTGTGCCTAAATATTATGTGTTATGTTGACAATTGTCAAAATTCAAGCATTTATCAGAAGTTAAGCAAGTTTTGAGTAATCCTTCAGGATAAAATTGTATTTTATAACTAGACAAATGGAAAGATTAGAACCATGTAGTAATACAGAGGGCAGCCATCTTGAAAATTGTGAGAACGATTTTGGTTATCCATGTACATGACACTGAAACATTATTCAAGTAGAATTAATTATTAATGTAAAACATATATTATATATGAATTTGGAAGTTGAAGGAACTAGTCGAATACTCTCCAAACTTTGATTCAAAGTAAATTAGATTAGCTGAGACAAAGTATTTTCCGAATGATTTACCTGGAATAGGGTTATTCAAGGTGTATAGAAACACGGAATTCGGTATATTTATGAGTGTGTATACTATGGTTTTGTTTACAGCCATACATCATGATTAGACATCACTGTGGGTTGAGGTTCGCACTTAGTTCTTCACATCACAAACCACAGAAGTGCTATTTTCATGAAAGATATTGTGTAATTGTTAGCGAGGTTTTATATAACCTTGACTGCATTTATTTTATTTGTGGTTTTGAAGATTATTATTATTAGTTCCCACAAACTGAGCGATTGTACACTCACTGGCCATAAGTATTGCAACATCCCCAAAGTTCAGTTTGGAGAACTGTGTTACAATAATTTATTTAATTTTATTTACACTACTTAAGACTTCTTGAAAGTGCCTGTGTTTTGAAGTCAATGTTCTTTTTACTGTTCTTGCTCGGAAATTATGTAATACACGATCGATGAAATCGGATGAAATGATCATCTCACCTGTTACTTGTAAAGTGCTATTTTGAGCATGTTGCAATACTTTTGGCCAGTGAGTGTATCTTGCAGAATGTATGACATATCATTGTGACTTTGGGATTATGGGATTAACTAATGGTTTTGACTTATGAAATTATACGATGAGGCCGATCACTCTTGTACATCTAATGTTGATTCTTGTGACAAACATACACTTTTACTGGTTGATTAGTTACCGAATTTTATATCAAATAATGCAATTTATATTTTCTTTGTATTTTGCCTTTTACAGACTTCCCTTATTATCTGGTAGCCTTTACTTAAGATATGGGTTTAAGCCGATTCATGTAACTTAACCAATACAACCTTTGTTGAATTATATATAGATATGTTTTGAGAGTCCAAATAAATTACAATATATTAGACGTGCAAAATCAGTCTCCAAGCCTCTTATTTCTCGCCTGGTTACAATATCAAGGTAATGTTCTTTTTGTACTTTCGTGATGAGATAATCGAAATAATAAAAAAGCAAAAGAAATAAAACAAACAAAAAGTCTCTGGATTCTGGTCATAGGTTGTCTTCAAAATCAGTCTGGTGACGCGCCTTTTTTTCTTTTTTCTTTAGTTTGTATGTTGGTTTTTTTTTTTTGTTTTTTTTTTGACAACCAGAGAAATACGTGATACTATTATATGCAGTTATTGGAACCAGACAACATTTCCCATATACAAAGTGTGGTGGCTTAAAGAGGCCACACAAAACGGGCAAACGTTCATACCCCGATGTCGAATAATTCGTTTAAAACACTGCACGGCAGAATTCCAATCGATCCAGTTGTTTTGGCTGCAATAAACCCTTTCACGGTAATATGCGCCATGTTTTTGACGGGGCAAAATTGTTTATTTCGAACACTCGTTGCCGTCTGCGACCCAGCGCTCGAACTTCACGTACATTCCAGACGCGTGCATGAAGTTCGAGCGCTGGGTCGCAGACGGCAAATGTCGAAATAAAAAATTTTGCCCCGTCAAAACATGGCATATCGTGAAAATTTATTAGATATCGTTTCAAAAGCAAAAGAAGAAAAGAAAACTAAAAATGCAGACGCGCGGGTCCGAGGCAACGCGCGCGGTGACAATAAACCCGTGGAGACCCCAAAAAAAATAATAATAATATTTTTTTAAATAAATAAATAAAAAATAGTTACACATAGGTGGTATATTTCTGTTTAAATACCTGAGCCGATGGTGTTTCGATTAAATACTAGAAATTGAATTTCACTGCAATTTTCTCAGAACTACAAAGATTGAACTAGCTAAAATGTTCACTGATTGTTTTTATCATCAATGGAAACATTTGGGAACAGAAATTGAGGTCTAACCAACAACATTCCAACCCAGCAACACGTTGGTTTGCATTTTATTCAGCTAAAGATCTCAAGGGTTTGTGTTACTGTACCCGGATTCGTAGCACATGATCCTTTCAAAAGGCAAAGCATGCTGCAATGGCGGAGTCCACCAGCATTTGTGAGTGGCCCTCTTGTCTACTGCCTTGTTCTTGGCAAGGTTAGCAACACTGAGGTTCAGATTTTGTTCCAGTGAGTGGAACACGGTACCTTTTTTGTTTACGTAGATATCTAAAGAGAAAAAAAATTAGAAACGGATGTACATGCACAGAACAATTTATTATTAAGCAATTTGTAGCTAAACCTTTGACCTTAATTTTATATGGGCATGCATGGAAGAATTGATCTCACAAATATCCCATCTCCCCGCCCGGCCACCTCCCCGCCCGGCCACCTCCCCGCCCGGCCACCTCCCCGCCCGGCCACCTCCCCGCCCGGCCACCTCTCCCCACAAATATTTTACCAAAAGTGTATACTGGCTTAAAATAGTGTAGTAATACAAAGTTTTGTTCAGCCTCTCATGTGCCTAATTTTATTCGAAAGAATCATGATTTCCTTCAACTGGGACTGATAATAATGTTTTTATTAAGCCCATAACACCCACAACCCTAGGGCCCCACATTGTTCTTTGATTCCGAACGGGATTTCAATATTTAGAATTTATAAATGCCACTTCTAGAGCAACAATTTTCACTTCTAAACTCTCAGTTTTCAATTGTAAAAGGTGGATTTCAATTTTAAGCTCCATACATACTTAATATTATGAATACCGAGAATGACTGGCTTATAATTAGGACTATCCCCAAAATTGTTTTCGCTATCCAAATTACCAGGCCATCTATAGGCCCCCATACCTTGTTTAGCTGATACAATCAAAATGTCCACTCTGTTATTCTCATCTAGCTTGGTTATGTCCCCTAGGCATAGCTCAATACTGTTCACTTCACCGTTCATGAAGACATTCATGGTATCTTTCACGATGAAGTTGGCCATCTTGTTCTATATGATGGCGATGTTGTTTTTAACAACTTTGAATGCAGGAATTCCAACGGCTATGAAAATGTATTATATACTATGTGTCACGTCGTTGTTTGGCTTTTGGACTTCGTACATGAATGTTACTTAGACCAACAAAAAATCTGCTGTTTCTGTTAATCGCCGGTTTTAAAATCGGTGCGGTGTTGCGCTTTTTTTTCTTTCTTTTTTGTTTTCTTTTTTTTTTGCCAACAGGGAAATGCACGATACATGTATGCGCGGGGACCAAATTTCCTATACACAAAGTATGGTGGCTAAAAAGAGGCCTCACAAATCAGGCAAATGTTCATACCCTTATGTGAAAAAGTAGTTTAAAACGCAGCATGGTAGAATTCCAATCGATCCAGCAATTTTGGCTGCAATTGTACAGCGTTTCATAGAAAAAAATAATAATAAAAATGCCGACGCGCGGGTCTGAGGCAACGTGCGCGGAGACCAGAAACCGGACTTGTTTTACCTTAGTGAACACCTTTGTTAGCAAACCGATTACGAAACTACTGAATTATAATCTTTAAACTGAATGTGTAGCTTGTGGTGGTACAAACATCCTGATAAAGTATTCCGTCTGACACGCTATGTTTTGAGAAAACGGGAAATTAGGCCTACACATTTGAATTACGAATAAATGTTTTCCCACGTACATGTCAAATATTTAGCCCATATTGGATTTGTGTTCATGGCTGTTTTTATGGTTTACATTCCATTAAAATAACACTTTCCGACAACTTTATGGTTTATGATAAACTACTGCCATGTAATTACATGGTTTATAAATAATGAAAATGAACCATTGCAGACTCTTCTATACGGTTTACAAATAATGAACAAGGAACAATGGCCATTGATCATCGAAGGAGGCTAGTTTTACTGTACCACTCGTAGCAATCACTATTTGTAGGCATATACTATACCGCTGCTTTGTAAACCTACCACAGACTAGTAGTAGTATAAATAAGGCCATATATATATATATATATATATATATATATATATATATATATATATATATATATATATATATATATATATATATATATATATATATATATATATATATACTTGTAGTAAAAACTAGTGGAACGCTAGTTTTACTATTATGCTCTGTCTATGTGGCATTGAGCACTCTGTCTATGTGGCATTGAGCACTCTACTTCAAGATAGACCGCTACATTTAAGTATATATATATATATATATATTTTTTTTTTTTCTTTTTTTTTCTTTTAATCACTTGGTTTACGTTTTGTCTCCCAAAGATGGGCTGGTAACTGGAACAAAAAGTCGTAGATATTTTTTTTTATAATGTGTAACACAGACTTAACTTGCGACACCGATGATTCGGCTCATCGAGTGGCAACCACACGTTTTTGTTGTTTTCTCCACCCCATAAACCGGTGGGCACCAGCGAATTATACCGCATGAAAATTTGCAGGTAAAAGGAGCTGGGAAGCTATTTTTCTACAGCATAATTCGTCAATGGCTTAGTATTAAGTAAGACTAATAGCGGTGACACCATGTGAAATTCTCTTTGAGTAGTAATTATTTCTAAAAGGAACTGGAGGTTACAACTCGACGTTTCGATGAGTATGCTCTGGCCATTGTTCCTTGTTCATTATTTGTAAACCGTAGAAGAGTCTGCAATGTGTGATTTTCATTATTTATAAACCATGAAATTGCACGCAATGGTTCATTTTTATTATTTATAAACCATAAAATTTCACATGGTGTCACCCCAATTAGTCTTACTTATCCTCTTCACCATGCAAAGCTACAAGGTTTACTTGTCTTGTATTATTTATGTTATACATGCTTTTCGACATAAGCCCTAGGTCTTTTGAATATACCACCAATATTGTACACTGATTTATGTTTTTGTTTGTTGCATTATGGAAATAAATGTCGAATTGAATTTAATTTAATTGAAGGCTAAAACATTTAAAGGAAAAAATATAGGCCTTCACAAGTGGTGTTCATGAGGTCCCCTTTTTCGCCAATCAATTTACCATACTTGTTTGTGTACCCACTCCTTTTTTAACAGTTTGCCTTTGGCTATGCTCCTCCCCTTATGTCCCAGCTTAGGCCCAAAAAGTATCCGGTTTCTGGTCATAGGTCGGCTTCAAAATCGGTGCGGTGATGCTTTTTTTTTTTTTTTTTTTTTTTTTTGCCAACAGAGAAATACATGAGACATGTATACGCGGGGACCAAATTTCCCATATAAAATGTATGGTGGCTAAGAGAGGCCTCACAAATAGGGCAAACAAATTGTGAAAAAGTCGTTTAAAACACAGCACGCCAGAATTCCAATCGATCCAGCCATTTCGGCTGCAATTGGCCATCGTTTCATAGCAAAAAAAGAGAGAAGAAATTTTAAAATGTCGACGCGCGGAGCTGAGGGGACGCGCGCGGAGACCAGAAATCAGAGACCTTTTTTTTTTGCCTAAAGTGCGATGTACACAAATGCCGTCATATACTCACGATTAATCCAAGTACTCGCTCTAATTGCAGCTGTGCGAATATGTGATTACTCGAATAGTGAATTTCACTAATCGCCTACCACTATTAACATTTGACTACGCGCCTGGGATGAGGACCGGAAGTTAAGAAGAAGACATCGACCTTCAAGACCTTCGGGCTGACCTTTTTTTATTGAGTCTGTACTGTAAATATATTATCACAAAATTACCAAACTGTTATCCAAAAGCTTACATAATGTGAAAAGTTACGAATCATCCTTAAAAGGTATTCTGTCTGAAATTATTTTCACAAAGCTGCCAGACGACAATTTGTTGCTCCATGTGTTTTCAAAACAATTGTTTAAACTTGTTCACACTATTCTCATGACTTTATAGACATCACATTGAGCTGAAACTTTCAAATGTTGGTTGATTAATGAATATCATGATTCAAAGAAAGTACGCATACTAATAGAAGCAGTTTTGCCAACATTACCAATGTTGTACACCTTCCTTATGTATACCTTGATTCAAAGAGTAAGCATACTCATAGAAGCAGTTTTATAACATTACCAATGTTGTACCTTCATGTATACCTTGATTCAAAGAGAGTAAGCATACCTCAGAAGCAGTTTTGCCAACATTACCAATGTCGTACCATCCCTTCAATGTATACCTAAGCTTGATTCAAAGAGAGTAAGCATACTCATAGAAGCAGTTTTGCCAACATTACCAATGTCGTACCATCCCTTCAATGTATACCTTGATTCAAAGAGAGCAGCGGCGGCGGCGCTAGGGGGGGGGGGGGCAAGGGAATAAAATGCCCGCCCGTTACTTTCTTTGCCCCCCCCTCCCCCAATTTTTTCCCTGATGGTAAGTCAATGCTTTTTCAGCAGTACAAAATTACATTAAAGATTAATGTTTTCCCCCTTAAATTTAAGCTTTCCCCCTCTTGCCCCCCAGTTTAACAGGTCTGGTGCCGCCGCTGAAAGAGAGTAAGCATACTCATAGAAGCAGTTTTGCCAACATTACCAATGTCGTACCATGCCTTCAATGTATACCTTGATTCAAAGAGAGCAGCGGCGGCGCTAGGGGGTGAGGCATGGGAATAAAATGCCCCCCCCCGCCCGTTACTTTCTTTGCCCCCCCCCCAATTTTTCCCCGATGGTAAGTCAATGCTTTTTCCGCAGTACAAAATTACATTAAAGATTAATGTTTGCCCCCCTTAAATTTAAGTTTTCCCCTCTGCCCCTTTTAACAGGTCTGGTGCTGCTGAAAGAGAGTAAGCATACTCATAGAAGCAGTTTTGCCAACATTACCAATGTTGTACCTTCCCTTATGTATACCTTGATTCAAAGAGAGTAAGCATACCCTCAGAAGCAGTTTTGCCAACATTACCAATGTTGTACCTTCCTCTTGATTCAAAGAAAGTAAGCATACTCATAGAAGCAGTTTTGCCAACATTATCAATGTCGTACCATCCCTTCAATGCAGGCGCGTAGCCAGACCTGTCGGTCCGGGGGGGGGCAAAATTAAGATGATCGTCCCGATTTCATGGTTTAAATTTAATTGCGAAATACTGAATAATATTGAATCAAAACAATCGATATATTGTACAAACATGATCATCTGTGATTTATTGTTCTTTCCTTGGATCTATACTGTCTGAACTGTTGCTATTAATTTCTACACTGTCATGACTGTGATGAACTTAAACATTCATAATTAATCGTATTCGTAATGTATATATATACACACCGTTTACAACACACATTACACTGAAAGTTATTCGTGTACATGTCGTATAAAAACCTTTAATAAAATGTTGTAAGACAAGTTGTAAATACGTTCTGCACGTAACCCGAGTACATACAGGTTCATTGTATTGATTCAAATTTCAAGTTTTTAATGTTTTAATGTTTGTTTCTATATAAATTCGTCTCTAATTAACAAAAAAGTTGAAAGATCCATATGTAAGGTCCATATTTTACATGTACGTTCTTCCTGGAAGTTGTGAGGTAATGCAATGCTATACTGTATATTCAACAGTGTCAACAGACAAAACAATTTAATTTCACGGCAACTTAATTTAGCGAATTGGCATTTCTTCACTTTTTGGAGGCAATTTAATTTCACTAATTTACATCCTCTTGCTATATAAAACCATAAAAATATTATATTTGGCAGCAATTTAATTTAGCGAATTGGGCCTCCTAGCGAAATTAAATTGCTAGCGAAATTAACTTGTTTTACAGTATTTGATAAAGTGATTTCCGGGACAAAACCGGGTATAAAAACTTCAGATCTAACTTCCTTCCTCAATCCTCCCTCTCCTGCTCCCTTTATCAATTATTCACTCCTTTACCATTCCCTAAATCATCCTTTCCTCCTCCCTAAATCTGCCTGCCTCTGCATCCTTCGTCCCAGGTCCGTCCTTCCCGCCCTTTCCGGTCCCTTACCCTCTCCGGCTCCCTCGGCTCCCTTCCTTCCCTTACCCCTGCCCTACCGCCGTTTCCGCCCGCCCTAACCTTGCCTGCCTTAAGTTAGGCTGCCTTGGTACTCGTCCCAACGGTCCTATCCATCCTTTCTTCCATTACCAAGGCCCACATTTCCTTCTCTCCTCCCCCTCCCTCCCTCCTCCGTCCTCCCTCATTTCGTCAATAATCCCTACTCTTCTAATTTCTTTCTTTACCTCTTTCGTTTTTTCTCCCTCGGAGTCCCTCCCTCAATTTTCCCTCCTTTTCTCTCTTCCTTTCCTTTCCTTTTCTCTTTTCTTTATTTTTACCGTCCCGATTTTACTTCTATTTTTTTTCCGGGGTGGGCAGTCTGCCCCCCCCTGCCCCCCCGCTGGCTACGCTACTGCTTCAATGTATACCTAAGCTTGATTCAAAGAGAGTAAGCATACCCACAGAAGCAGTTTTGCCAACATTATCAATGTTGAACCTTCCCATTGAGTCAAGTCAATTAAATTGTTTTCCAGAGACATTTTAATTTAGTGATTATATTAAGTTTGTTGTTGTTATTGCATCATGTTATTCACTTAACAATAATCTAGAATAATCTAGCGTACAATAATCTAGAATTATGCCAACTAAAAATCAACTTACTAACATACAAACTTACAGAGCACAAAATACTCAATATATTAAATCAAAAATTAATCATCTAGTTCTGATGCTACAACACACGCACGGTATTCGAGATAAAGAAGCAGTTATCATGACACAAACTACATGTGATATTCACTGAAAAAATATGTGCAATTTTCTATTCATAAAATGCTGGTTTCTTATTAAATGTGCCTGATTGCCCATTGAGAACACAAGTGATGTTTAAATAATTGATGGTTTTTGTCACAGCTGTTTCTTTCAAAAGAGATTTTCAATTTTTGAAGAAACAACAATGTCATCAAAGGATCCATTGTGAAATAATTCGGAATGAACTTTGCAACAAAAGAGGGGGGGGCTAGGAAAATGTTTGGTTGTGTATGATTAGTAGCAATGGGGATGTGTATATATAATTTGAAAGCTATTATTAATATGATAGCAGATCTTAGGTTTTCGGTTTCTGGTGAAACTGCGGTTGTCAACTCGAGAGTTTTCAAATTTTTGGGAGCATGATAAATTTCAAATGAAATCGGTACCGGTAATGTTGAATTGAACTCGAGAATCCAAAATGCCAAAGCCAAGTTTGCCGAATTTAAGCGCCTCCTAACAAACTACAACCTCAGGCTTAGCACTAGGATGGCCTACTGCAACGTCTTCATACGATCTAGACTGACATACGCCTCGCAAACATGGCATTTGACATTGGCTCAATTCAACAAAATAGACGCGGCACACCGGAAAATGCTGAGGCAGATGATTAAGGACGGAGAGTTAAGGGAGGACAAGGATGAGGATGATGAGGATAGTTATACGATAAAAATTGGGACTTTAAGACTTCTTGAAATCTGCAAATGCAATAATATTTCAGATTTCATTAAGAAACAGCAGGTCAAATACGCGGCTCATATAGTAAGGCAGCCAAATACTAGTCAGACGAAGCAGTTATTATTCAATGATGACCGAAATCGGAAGACGGGGCATTTGGTACCAAATGTACTTAATACTGCGGTTGCTAACACAAGACATTCAGACATTGAACACTTTGCTAGGGAGTCAAGAAAACGAAAATATTAGATGGTTATGAAAATTTTAGTTACCAGCAAATTTATTTGCCCATAGATAACCATCGCAAATTTATCTTAAAGATGAATATGATGAAGAAACCAATGTATGTATGTATGTATGTATGTATGTATGTATGTATGTATGTATGTATGTATGAATGTATGTATGTATGTATGTATGTATGTATGTATGTATGTATGTATGTATGTATGTATGTATGTATGTATGTATGTTATAGCGAGATATCTATGAGATGGGGTTCCAGGAACCAATTACATAGAACTGCTAAGCAGACGGGAACAAAATTCTCACCAGAAAAATTTGCCTAGAATATAATTTTTGTTGGTTAACATCCAAATGCTCATAGAAAATGTGCGTACTACTTTGGTTTACTTAACAGCTCTATGAAATTGTCCCCATGGGCCAATTTTCACACAGCTGCTAAGCAGATAAAATTGCTTACCAGAAAAAATTGCTAAGCATATTTCTTTGGTTACCAGCCAAACTTTCATACAAAATGTATCCATTGGCCGGTAGTCTGTTTTTATAAACATATATAAAAAAATATATGCTTAGTAAAATTCTCTATGAAAATGGCCCCAGATAGTTACTGTTGGTTGTTGCTGCCAGTGTCTATCAGTACCACAAAGTCGCTAGAGATGTAGCCAACAGGGTGTTGCCACAAACCCAAACACTGTTGATACTCTACTTTATAAAGCTTCCCATCTTACCTGACTATTTTTGGTAACATGAAGATGAAATTTAAATGAAAGATCTCCAAAAAACTCCCAAGGGGTAAACCTTGTAGCTTTCCCCAAAAAATCACAACAGGTAAACCTTGTATTTTTACCCCCAATAAAATCACTAGAGGTAATTCACTAGGGGTAATTCTCTTTCTTTACTTGTTTTTCTATCACACGGGTAAGTTTTGTAGTTTAATCCGTAAAATCACAAGGGAGAAAGCCTTTTTTTGTCCCAATATTGTACCGTTAACATGAAGAATTCAAAATTAATTGAAAGATCTCCCAAAAATCTCAAACCTGGTAGCTTTCAAAAAACAAATCACAAGAGGTATAAGCCCTGTATTTAGTTTCGCCAAAAATCACAAGGGGTATCTTTTGTAGTATAAATTCACAAAGTGGTAAGCCTTGTACTTTTTTTCATAAAATCACAAGTATTGTAGTTTTAGCACAATCACAAGGGGGTAAATCTTGTAACTGTTTTCTACAAGAGGTATATTTTGTAGTTTAATCCATAAATGCACAAGTGGTAAGCCTTGTACTTGTTCCGACAGCCGAGGACAATATTGTTCTCCATTGTGATAGCAACCAAAGACGTAGTTTTTTGTTATAAGTCCTCGGTTTGAATGTGAAAACAAGTACACACATACATGCAACCCGTTCAACAAATGGCAAAGGTGTTGAATCCGCAATTTTTGTGTCATTCGGCCTATAAATAAATATAATAACTGAATATGTACCGATAACATTCCAGAACAATTTAAAATTAATTGAAAAACCTAAACTCAATAAACTAAATGAGCTTTCCAATTATTTTTTTCCATCGTTAATTTAACCTTTCTAATAGGGATTTACGGATTTAACAGTCGAGCGAGGTGGGTGTCTGTTGGGAGGGGTGGTCGACCAAGGACCTCCTTTTGTTCCCCTTTATTGTTTTAACTGAGGACATATTGTCCCATTGTTCCTTTGTTAAAAGAGTTCTCTGTAAATATCCCCCCCCCCCCGCAACACACATCTATCCCGTTCAAAAGTGTTGAATCTGCCATTGTTGTATAACTATAAATAAATATTCAAGAACTGAATATGTATCAGTAACATGAAGAATTGAAAATTAATTGAAAGACCTCTTTCAATTAACTACAAAACTACACAGTGAGCGTTCCTTTATTTTGTCATTAAATGATGATCAATCTCCTTTTCATTGCAAAACAGTCAGATGAAGCCGTGGTGTATCGGATAAGACGCTTGACCTTACGCAAGCAATCCAAGTCTCGAACTCGTCGGATTTTATTATTTTATTGCAAGTAGTGCAATACAATTCAAACCCTTTCTTTTAAGTAGGTTTAATTTCTAACCCTGTCTAATACCAACATGGTCCAGATGGCGCAGCACGTTGGCCGGGCCACTGGAAGTGCTCAATCGCGGGACGCTTCCAGAGCTGGAACGCACCGAGTTCGAAGCCCCAGAACAGACCTAATCTCAGGGACATGGGCAGTTGCGGCAGCGCTTACTGCAACGGTTTTGAGGGGCCGCCATGTCTCTCCCTATTCGATAGTTGGTTTACGGTGCGGGAAAGTAAAGGGCGACCGGGGTCTGCCGATTCCCCCAGAAGGGATTGCTGGCAGGTGGTTATCATCACGCTGGGTTCCGCCTAGAAGATTCAACGCCCCTCAACAATGCTCTGGTCATCACTCGTTGACTAACTTTCTGCAGAAATTAGTTTTGAATTATTTGTATCA